>OZ053298.1:36229481-36273847 GCA_964056655.1 Arabis hirsuta | reverse complement strand
CACGCTCCATAAGTGGAAGCGAAATCATTCTATCTCGTTCTTGTAATGCACAATGGCAAGTATTTTTTTAGACCATGATGTATTTTGCATCTCTTTTCTAGTATTGGCAAACGAAATTATTGTGTTATAACATGTCTTTGCTCGACCTTGTACCTAATTGAGGGTATAAGTAGAAACATGGATGAGTTTATGATTCATGTTTTAATAAGTAGAGTTTCATGGGTGAATTTTATGTGTTCTAGTTATCTTCGATTTCATCTAATTAGCTATTATGCTATTTCATCACATTTCACTATCAGAAACCTATAATGCGGGATAATATGATTAGCGAGTAAAATCAATATAGTTTTAGTTAAAAAAAATTAACTATAGCTATTGAAAAAAATATTATACGGAATCCAAAACTCGTTATATATATATATATTAAAACTATTTTGTATAGAAATTTTTTCCACCCATGAAATAATTGAAAACCAACGGATTTTTAATTTCTTAGTCAATCTATTTCATTTATTAATAATTATATTTATTTAATATCATAATCTTCAAGGATACAGTTTATGACTCAAATATAGATTGCAAATATAACTTGAATCTTATAGGTTAGGGTAATTAAGAGTAATAATTTAGTTTTTAAAATACAACTTCAGATTTTGTTAATTACTCATAACCCGTTTTATGTGCTATCCTTAGGCCTGGGCATTCGGGTACTCGGTTCGGGTTTGGATAGAACCCTAGATCAGGTACGGAGTTTTTGTACCCAATCGGGTACATTTTTTTCGGTTCGGGTACTGTCGGGTTCGGGTCGGTTTTTTCATCAATTTACCCGAACCCACCGAATTTACATCGGTTCGGTTTAATAACCGAGATTTAAGAACCGAATATCCTAAATTCTACCCGACAACCCGAAATGCTACCCGATTACCCGATAATTAAATGGAAACTCAAAGAATATGTTCGGTTTTTAGGCAAAAAATCCGAACAGTTTTGGGTAAAACACCGACAATTTTCGGGTATGTTCGGTTTATATATATATTTTTGGTTTATGTATATATTTTCGGTTTTCAGTTTCGGGTATTTTCGACAATTTTCGGGTATGTTCGGTTTTTCGGGTAAAACCAAAAATTTTCCGGTAAAACCCGAACGGGTACGGGTATAGCGGGTACATATATTTCGTACCCAATCGGGTATATAGCTCAAACCCGAAACCGAACCAAACCGAACCAAGTTTTTCGGGTCGGGTTCGGTTCTGGATTTTTTGCCCAGGCCTAGCTATCCTAGTAGAAACCCAAACCCCGTTATATATATATAAACAAGATGACTCTCGCGTTATACGCGGTTAAATATTTTTGAGAAATCAAATAAATTAAAAAATACTATTTCGTGGTTAAAATTTACTAATGATGTTGAATTTGTATTTCAGTTCAATTTTCTTTACGTGAAATGATATATTTTTTTTTTTTGTTAGCATTAGTTCTAATTTCATTAATAAAATTAACAATAAATTCGTTTACCATTTTTTTTCAAACTTCATTTACAATTCAATTATAAAACTATTATAATTTTAAAATTTTGTCTTTGGATCCGATTTTATATCGTAATAATAAAGTAAAATTATCATATATATATATAATCAAATAGTGTTTCTATATATAATGGAGGCTATGCGTGGGTTTAGGTTGATTTATTTAGGCTAATTTTTTTTTTGTTTAATTCAATTTAAGCAAACTCCACAAAATCACTTCCTAAATAATATATAAGAGAATTGTTTAAAAAAAAATTTTTTTGAGTCAACTAATTTAATATATAATGGAGGTTAGGCGTGGATTTTAAATTTTTGATGGGCTAATTATTTTTAAGAAATAATAATTTTGTTTTTTTAATTGGGCTAATTGTTTTTTGTAAGAATTTTGTCATATCATAATAAGAGTGTTGACATGTCATATTTATTTGGTAAAAGTGATTTTGGAGTTACCATGTAAGCAATCTCCACAAAATTACTTCTCAAATAATATATAAAGAATTTTGTAATTATTTTGTATAAAATTGTATTTCATCCGTGAAATAATTTTAAATTTTTAGTTAATGGCTTTCTATATTTCTTCTTTGATATATAGATGATGCAAAAAAAAAAAAAATGCATTAGAATCTTTACGTACTTAGATCTGACAAAAACGAGATGGTAAATTGGCTTGAGGGGATGAATATGAGTGTGGTCCATTCAGATCGAGATCAAACGCAACGCCGAGTATGTGAGGACCATTTCTTTTATATTTGTACCTATTATGCCCAATATTTCACAAACTTTAGGCCTTTAATATGTTAGTATCAACAAATTGGCCTTCTCTTTACTATTTAGAGCTTTACACGATATTTTCTTTCAAGTATTTTGTATGGCTAGCAATTCTCGAAAGTGATATCTGCAATTTTATCATTTTCGAACAGTTCGTTCTACAAATATAGCAATTCAGTGTCGCATTTTTACCCCTATGAGTAGAATTGATTAGACAGTTTTTATCTTTGATTTAGAAATATATAGTTACCTCTGATTATCACTGTCTTTTTTATTCGTCTTTCTTACTTTAAATTTTCTAAATATAATTTTGTGCTTGTTTCTCTTTCTATTTTTAGCTTTGTCGATATATTTATTATATATTGGAATATGGTGGAAATGATTAAAGGTGCAAAAGTATCGGATATATAATCAATTACTAAGGGTCTATAAAGTAATAGTGGAATTTGGCTAGTTGAATTACGGAGTCTACTTGATTTTTGGTGATTCTTTGCGAAATCTAACTGAATTGCTTAAAATATAAATGGTAATGGTTGGATCTAGCAATAAAACAACCCGACCCATTTTTTTTTAAAACAATTAATGGAATTAGTAATCTCATAAATACTAATTTTCAACACTTAGTAAATATCAATCAAACAACCAACAAACCAATCATAACTAGTGAAAATCAACTTAATTCGAACAAACGATTATCCATTAAATTCAAATGAAATAACAAACCAATTCAATCAATTCCATAATCTAGCAACTTAGCAATTCTAAACAATCGCATAAAAGCAAATAAACGAGACTCTAGATCATCTCCTCTTCCCCGCCATGATTCCACGATCACACCTTTTCTTTATCTGCATCACATGGCAAAATGAAATGCGTGAATATTATCACAAATACTCAGTGAGATGATCATTCCATCTACCGGCTATACACACATGCATAAAGGAATACCATAATACCAAACAACTCAATCAACAATGAACAGTTGCGAACAATTCACGATTACAGACCTTGCGTCGATCGACGCACAACACTTGCGTCGATCGACACAAAGCACTTGCGTCGATCGACACAGAGCACTTGCGTTGATCGACGCACGTCACAATGTCCGTGGAACACGAGCCTATTCTCTCATGGCTCGTTCCAGGACCCGACATATCGATCTCCTACACCAAAAACGTCAACACACACATCCAATAACACAATAATCATTCAAAGCACACCATCAATCATCATCAAATCAATACAACCATCCCAATTACCAAGATAAGCCATGGTCACGCACTCACTTTGATTTCAGAATGAAAATAAATAAGAATCACGAAGAATACACGAAAATCAGAGATCCAACTCCTTAAATTCGGATTTCCTTCTTCCCTCGCGAAGAACACGGATCAAACACGATCTTATAGCCTCACAAATCACTAGAACAAGTTTTTAGGATCAAGAACACAAGGAAATCAACAATGATTCATGTTCTTCACTCAATCCTCTCTAAAACTCTAATTTTCTCTCAAAACCTTCTAGAAAACGCGACCATAGACGGCCCTTCGAATTATATAGTCGAACCCTAGGGTTCCCGTAACCCAAACCGCAAACCGAACAATTAAAAACCGAACCCGTTGGTTCAATTAAAGCTTGCGTCGATCGACACACCTCCCTTGCGTCGATCAACGCACCTCCCAAAATTCCAAATTTTGGTTCACGGGCATTACAAGCGAAATCTTGCTGATTGTTTTTATAAATAATTAATTAAATTAAATTAAATAAAATTAGTTAAACAATTTTGTGTAAAAAATAGTTAAATAAAGTAATAAAGTATGAATTTATATTTAAAATATATTCAATCAAGTTTTTCAAAAAAAATTAAAAAAATTATCCAAATCGTATGTAATTTCTTGAAACACCCAAACACGATTTACATGTTAGGTAGTGATTTTAAATATTCGAATAATGTATATCATCTTCGTATAGTCTGATTAAAATTAAAAGAATAGTTCAAATATAATTTTTGATATCTTAAATATCTTCACCTACCTCTCATATTCGTTATTATCTTATTGATATATTTGTGTATCATTATGTGTTGAAGAATTGTTAAAATTAACTATGTTTAACTGAATTTTATTTTTTGCTGAATTTGGCAGAATTTTTTAAAATACCAATTGGTGTTGGTAGAATTGTTGAATCTACTGAATGAAGCTGAATTATTTTAGAGTGTTACCATTCGATGCCTAAAATGTCGGATGAACATTTTTTAGTAGACGTCAGACCGATAGATTTGGAGATACATATGATAGCTAGACCAAAATTCAGAATAACTTCATTTTAGACGTCGGAAGAAAAATTATGTGGCCAATCGAGTTTATGGCTTCCTTTCGTTTTTTCGGTTTGGTAAAAACCGAAATTATTATAAAACTTTTTATAGTTCAGGTTGGTTTTGGTTTGTTAAAAATGCAAATTTAATTTGGTTCGTTTTTTTTTTTTGCTTGAATTTGATTAGGTTTTCAGGTTTTGATGAAAAAAAATATTAACTATACCAAATAAAATTATGTTTTGACAAAAAAGAAATAAAAAAAAGAAGTACACATTTTTTTAGCCACATGTGTATTTCTAGTTTTCTAGTTTGGATTTAGAGTCTACACACTATTCACTATAATGAGAAATATGTATATGTTTTTAAAAACTCAAACTTTGTCAGATGCATAGTTTTCTAGTTTGGATTTAGGGTCTTCTATAGATTTTAAAATAATTTATGTAGGAGTTGTGATAAATAATATAGTCTATTATATTTTATATGTAGTATATTCTATTTAATATCTATACAATAATATATTGAGCTAAACTTTAAGAAAAACTATATTTTTCAGAATTTTGAGAGAGGTGAGTTATGAGGAGAAGTGAAGATACATTGGGTGGAATAGGCGCTAGATGGGTGGCAACAATCGACCTCGGGAACAGACTAAAACGATTACGATTTCAAGACAATTAGTATCTAATTTTAAGGTTTAAAACTTTCAAGGCATATCTCGTTCAAAATTACCCCAAGGTAAGTTAAACGATCCTGAAAATAATAAGCATTAAGTTTTGGCCCAGCGCATTGATCCCGTTCACAACTACTTTCACCTCATCACAATCATCTCTATATCTGACGAGCGGGAGAACTAACTGTTGGGGTCAGGTTTCACCTAACGACAAAAAAAAAACTAAGTAAGATGGGTCTAGTATACGTTGATGGGTCGAACCAAACGTCGGACCTTGAACCAACGGTTAATGGGCCGAATGAGGGCTTTTGTTGGCCAAGCCAAGGCTCTGGGTGCGTAGGCAAACTAATTAGGTCGAGGTGAGTATAATTTTTTTTTTAATATACACTGATCAAGTGAATGAAAGGAAAAATAATATCTTCACCAATCTAACTATATTTTCATCATTAGATAGAAAAAATGCAAAAGCTTTAAAATAGAGGACAATTTAAAAATTTGAAGTTCTACAACTCTACAAATCGTTGGAAAATGACATTTATGGAAGAATGATTTACAAGATACAAAATAAACTGGAGAAAAGTATATTCAGAAAATTTCTAATATTTATATTTTTTCCTCCTAAGCATTTTGTTAGAAATAAATAAAATGAATAAAAATTTTATGGAAGTTTAGACATGTTGGTGTGAAGAATGTAGTTTCATTCTTTTTCCTCATAAGTCGTATATTTGAGGAAAAGTTTTATAAGTTTATTACATAAATGCCACTTTCTTAAAAAACTATTTCGGTCGATCACTGTGTAAATGCGCTTCTCCGTAAAAACCAATTTTCTTATATCCGATCGATCGCCTGGGGTGTCCGGTCTAACGCGGGTGAATATTCGGAACCGCTTTTAGCTTGTATCTTACTCGCGCAGATTTCAGTAGATTGAGAATATCTGAAGATCTAACCGTTGGATTTCGGCAATCAAATATTCATTTTGAAACTGAGATCGTTCTCTATCTCATGTCAAAGTTTGAGGCCGATCTGACGGTGGGGCCATCTTCATCTAGAGCAAAATATTTGTCTTCTTTTGAAAAGACTTGGTATTCCTTTTTTTAGACCCAAATTGCTCTAATTTCCTGCAATGACTTTAAAAGCCACAAAAACACTAAAAGTAGCTTTTAAAGTCCAAATCTTATTTATTTCTTTATTAAAATCAAATAAAAAACATAGTAAAAATTGATAAAATATCATATATATATATATATATATATATATCAACTATTGCAAACATGGTGTACATATAGATTATGGTGTGCTTATAAAAGTGTCAATGTATTGAACACAATGGATAATTTTTATACATTTACACATAGCAACTATGCTTACAAGGATGTACAATGCCATTAAATTTATTGGTCCTGATTTTTAATTGATTGTACTGTGTTTCCAATGTTTTTTTTTTAACCATAATAAGATAAAAAAAAGTATAACCACACAAACTCTTTCTCAAATGATTTGGTGTCATCTTGTAGTTCTCGTTCATGACGTATTCTAATATTATATACATATTTTCTGAATATAGTGGTATTAAATTTTTCTTTAAAATCTCTTAATTTACAAGATGTTTACATGGATTTTCAATTGACTGCATTGTGTTTTCAATGTTGTTTCTAAACAAACATTGCATTCTGTATTGTTTAAATAAAATATACATGTTATTTTTAACAAATCATACCTCATAGTAGCGATTTAATACCAGTTATTTAGTATATTGACGATACTATAAAATGATGGGTTTTTCCATTAACAGAACTTTATTTGAAGGGTTTTTTCATTAAGTTTTTATTTGAAGGGTTTTTTCATTAAAATCTTTTAGTTGAGGGATTTTAACATTAATAATTTTTAAAATGGATCAAACAATACTTGAAGAGTATTTTCATTAAAAACCCTTAAAATTAATAACTTGTCCATGAAATTATGTCTAAATTTTGAATTTGTTTGTTCTTCTTGATTTGTTAATGAAATTTGATTAATTATGGATATTGGTATGTGGTTTGTTTTGATTTTGGTAAATCATTTGTTGATATACTTGTTATATCTTATTGATTTGTTTATGAAACTATATTTTTTATTGATATCGAAAAATTAATATATGTATACGGTATACAGTATACCTTAACAATCGTCTTTCCATATTTGTGGTGTATTTTTATTAATATAGAAAATTATTATATGTGTACCTTAACAATTGTGTTTCTACTATAATTTTTTATTATTATAGACAAATGCATATATATGTGTTACCTTAACAATTGTGTTTATAGTATAAAGTGAATGAATTATACTAGTTATTTTTGTTAATCATAATCATTTCAAAAAAATATTCATGTCCACGTTAATCTTTCCATGGATAATTTGTCTATGACAACTTGTCCATGATGAAAATGTCTACGTGTGGTTTTATTTACGATTTGTCCACATCAACGGTTTCTCATCCATCAATTCGTGCGGTTTTATTTACGATTTGTCCACATCAACGGTTTCTCATCCATCAATTTATAATCACGCGCATTAGTATTTACAATTTGTCCACTGAAAAGTTGTCCACACGCTTTTTGAAAAACGAAATAGGGGTATTTTATCATATTCCTTGACAATAACAACACAAGATGCCTTTAGAACAAAAAAAATGTCTCTGTTGGAGTTTGATTCTTCACCGAATCCAGCACACGAAAAACCCGAGAAAATAAGCTAAAACAACGAAAGGTTTGGGCTTCCAAACCTAGGACAAACCTAAATAGTGTTTAAAAGCATGTTGAGTCAATGAGAGGTGAGGCTAAGAGCTGAGAATGAATCAAAAAGATATTTGACTCAACCGCAGCCGCGATATTCTCGGAGAATCAACCCAAACGTGTCTGAAATACGTGAAGCTAACCCAAGATATACGGAGCTGAACAAGGGAGTTGGATCGAGCTATAAATACAAGGAGTCTGAGCAGAATTTGCCAATTTTTTCCATCTATAAGAGACTTAATACTACGATCTGTACTGTAAACACATCTGACTCGAGATCTATTTGTATATTCGATTCAATATCAATATAAATTCAATTTCGCCATACATTTTTTTATTTGTATCAGATTTATTTATAGATATTTTTTAAAGCTAAAGGTTTTTAATTATGGAATTCAGCCTCCACAGTTTTTCTTAAAATAAATAACAAACTAAAAAGTGTGTCAAAGTGTAATCAACCCATATTTAATAAGTGTTTGATGTAGATATACATAATTGGTAACTTATGGGTAGATATAATTTTGTGTACGTTTTTCTTAAAATAAATAACAAACTAAAAAGTGTGTCAAAGTGTAATCAACCCATATTTAATATGTGTTTGATGTAGATATACATAATTGGTAACTTATGGGTAGATATAATTTTGTGTACGTACATGCATACCTACTTAGTGTACATGATTTTGTGTGTACATACACGACTACTAATGTACTTGTTTGTTTATATAGAGTGTAAATGGTAACCGCTGAAATTTTGCTGAAATACTGTTGAATTGCTGAATTTTTAGTGATTTCTTGCGGAATTTGCTGAATCTGCTGAATTTTTGAAAAAGTAATTAATTAAATAAATAAAATTTTCAAAAAATGCTATTTTTCAAAAATGCCACATTTTCAAAAATTTTGTAAAAATGCTATTAAAAGAAACAAATTTCATTATAAAATTTATGTTTGGGTTAACTATGTTGTATTAGAATTTAGTTTCGAGGGTTTACGGGGTTTTATGGGTTAAAACATTTTTTAGGGGCTATAATTTTAAGATTTAGGCTTCAAAAATCCATAATTAGTGTCATTTTTGCAAATAGACACCTCTAAGTGGCATTCTAGCAAATGTATATACCAAAAATGATATTTTGCAACTGCCCCTTAAATAAATTAATAGATTGATAAAACAAATTTATATACATAATTTATGATATAATATTTTGCTATTGAAATTGAATTATTTTTTAGTAAACCTAATTTTTGAAATATTACAATATTATTTTAGAATTGTCAAGCAAATTTAGTAAAATTTAATCACACTACATATATATTTAAGGGACAATTGCAAAAATACCACTTTTGGTTACATTTGCAAAAATGCCACTATGGATTGTCCATTTGCAAAATGTCACTAATTATAAAATTTTAGAGTCTAAATCTTAAAATTCTAACCCCTATGGGTGTAATTGGTAACCACATAATTTCTGCTGAATTGCATAATTTGCTGAATTGTAGAATTTGCTGAATTGCGGAATTTGTTGAATAATATGTTAAACTGAAATGGTAACTGCGGAATTTACGGAATTTGCTGAATTTGCTGAATATGGTTACCATTTAATGTTAGTAGATTAACCGTCTAATCATCACTTTTTTATTAGTTTAGTAGATTAATGATATACCCTATATTTTACCATTTTTCTATCTATTTTAGTATGGTTTTTATATATATTAATAAAGCTTTTGGACCAAAAGAGGTAGTTTTCTCGTATATGTAGATTTTAAGGTCTTAACAGGTTTTATCATCAAAAGGATGTAAAAAGGAGCAAAAAGAGTGTCATCTATGACACAGCTACTTATCCAAGTCAAAGGAACGAAGCCAAGTCACTTTATCTTGAAGATAATGCACATTCTCCTACTGGACATAACGTATACGCCAGAAGTTCGCTGAAAAACGGAGGATCAAATCAGTTGGGAATTCAATGAAACCTGGAATTGAGATAGCCCTTTGAGTTAGATTTCCAATGGAGTTGTAATTTCATCAATTGGAGCTGTATTTTAGAAGATACACCCGAAACACTGAGGACATGTCAAACTGCCTTCGAAGTGAAGTTAGTGCAAAATGGAGCCAAGCACCGGGCCAGCCCATGGGCCGATATCCAGACCTTTTTCCAACCTTCTAGAAGAGTCATGGAAGCTTCCAATACCGGTCACGCAACCCAACCGTTATCGTGTCCGAAATTGCCTCAGTTTTGACCAAAAAGACGTATTTGCCCGAAGAAACCCTAGCCGACTTAAGCCTCCTTGAACCCCTGTATATACTTGCTTTTAGCCTCTCTAGGAACTCAAGCACCCGGCCTTAACAGCCTAAATCAATACCTAAACAATGTATTTCGTTTTTCTCTTGTTCTTCATGTTTATTTGATTCTAGAACCTTTAAGGATAGATTGATCTTTGCCCTATTGCAAAGAGATGAGATCTAACTCCTTACGCTTAGATAGATCAACGAATTATACTGTCTATGTGCTTTACTCTTGCTGCTACGTGTTGTAAAACATGTTAGAGTATTAGCTTTGATTTGATTTCTATGCACTTTTTTAATTCTATGCTTTTACGTATTTAATCGTTTAGAGATTTATTCTAGAATTGATTCTTCATCTTTATTTATACTCAAAGCACGAACTGGCCTAGCTACCCAGGGATTGATCTTAGGTTGATATACTCTCTAAAAGCTTGTTATATCTCCGGACCTAGTATTCGATGAGCTAGAAACCTTAACAATTCGATAGGTTAGTTAAGGAGTTTAGTGAACAATCAATCTTGAGCATAAAGCATGTTTTCACCTTGTAATAACATGCGATAGTTGAGTCTATTAGGGTGCAAAACGTAGATGGTTAGTTATATCACGATAGTGGGATGACCTTACCGTAGTGATATGAGTTCTAGAACAACTAGTCTTAAAATCCTAAATCGATTGCTTGTGTTTTGCATATGTTTTGTGAATTGCTTGAATTCTAATCTTAATTGATATCTATCCCTTTATTTTATTGCTTTGTTATTTGCTTCCACAAAACCCCAAAAACCACATAATATGTTCCCTTAGCTTAATCCGAATCATATAGGTTTGTAGCGCATTCATCACTAAGTCCTCAGCGGAACGATCCCTAAGTACTACAATTGTCTTAACTGTGCACTTGCAGTTCCCTAGGGTTATAAATTTAAAGACCTAATTGCATCAACCCTACATAGTAGCTTTATGGCACATCAAGTTTTTTTGGCGCCGTTGCCGGGGACTTTTGTTTGATTGCCTGCAAATTTTTTGATAACGATTAAGTCTAAGTTTGTTTTTCCTTTTTGATTTTTCTAATTTTTCGTTTTTGTTTTTGGTTTTTAATCTTTGTGAGTTTCAGAGATTCATCAATGGAGCATCACAATCCAAAGAGAATGGCGAGCCCTTACCCTCGTGAAGAAGTTGGAGATTACATCCCCATGCCTCATGAATTCCATCAACTGCCATTATCTCACAAAAATCGATACAATCCAACCTTGTATTGTCCTTGGGAAGCTTATGGAGGAGAAAGTCGCCCTCATCCTCATCACATCCGTCCGCCACCATCACCACAGTCCCACCACCATCCCCACTCAAATTGCTGCAAAGACAAAGAAGACGCCTTGATGCATCGCATCATGGAAGCTACACAAATCTTTCGTGAGTTCGATACCAAGATGGACACTTTGATCTCGAAAAGTTTGACAACCTTGCTGCTCAAATCCAAGAGAACGCCTCACGCTTAGCCCTCCTTGAAGAAGTACAAAAGAAAAAATCCCAAGATCTTCAAGATGATGCGCGAAAACTTCATGGTTTCAAGCGTAGCCTTGATAGTCTTTGGGAGAATTTTGAAACGGAGACCACAAGCTCTAATGAGAACTTAGAAGAACTTACAACATGCCTCAATATCACTGCTATCAAAGCCCATGAAGCCGAGAAAGCATTGGAGGAGACCAAGGTTACTCATCAAGAAGTAAGCCGATACTTATTCGTACGAAAGAACAAGCGCAACATGCTCAAGCAATTGAGGATGTCAAATTCTCTTTGGCTGGACGTTTTAATGATCTTATTTGAAAGAAAACCGCACTCAAAGGAGAAGCAATCGGTACCTCTAACCGTGTAACGCAACTAGATGACCGTTTGAAGCAAATCGAAGAAACGGTGCAAGTTTACATTCTTTTGGAGAAAAGGGAAGTGTTGATCAATGAGCCCAACCAATTCGATGAAGATGGAGAACACGACCTAAGGAGATCTCATTTATATGCTAAAGGCAACCTCAAGCCTTTAGAAGACCTTCCACCACCCTAAAAACCCAAGGAGTCAAGCTATCCGACTTAAAACAAGCGCTTTATGGGAGGCAACCCATATTTATGTTTTTGATTTTATTGTTTTGCTTATTCTAAGTTTTTGGATTTGTTTTTATTTTTTTAACATTGTCATTCATTATTTTATCTATCTATGAATTTTTCAGAATTTTACAAAAAGTTTTTAAAATGCAAACAAATGTGTTTTTGAGAAGAACGATGAAGAAGAGATCGAACACGACTTGTGCTGTTCATGAAATGACTAGAGCTCAATATCAGCCCGGACGTTTTTGAAATTTGGTATACACAAAGGAGACAGTCTTATGAAGATATAGGAAAAAGCAGATCATGATTTGCTATTACGGTTAGCAAGTTATGACCGATTGAACAAGACCGTCTAGGAAGGTTACGATGCCGCATCTTCAAGCTTTTTCAAAGTTCCAGCCACCACGAACCAGGGTACAATCTTCATACCATTGGAAAGATCTCGTTCTCATGAATCCGTAGCATCTTTCGGATCTCAATTCCGATGTGTATAGACGAAGAAAAAGCTCGACAAAAAATCGCGTGGACCGCGACACAATACCATTACCACGACACGAGGCCATACCGGACATGATATCGACCCGCGTCTGCGACCGGTATCGCGTCCCGATCACCCCGCGACACGAGTGACCCAATACCGGTCATGCGTGCCGGTCGTAAATCGCGACCGGTACTCGGCACGTTTTGCCTCGACCCGCGACACACGCCTCGGAATACCGACCCGCGGTACCGACCGGTACCCGGACCGGTACGCGGCCCTTCCCGCGACACGACGCATCCATCCCGCGACATGACGCATCCGTCCCGCATCCCATGTGTCCCGATACCGGTCCCGCGTATCGGCCAACACACCCGACCGGTACTCGGCCCGTTACGCACCCTTCTTCCCGCGACCTTCCTGCCTCGACCCGAAACCTTCCCGCGACACGAAGACACCTTCCCACCTCGACTCAAAACCTTACCGCGACACGTAATATCGATCTCGATTTCGGTCCGATCCAGACCGTCCTCCCGACCGGTATGCCACACGCGTCGTCTCACCCAGCCCGCGTCCCGATCACCTTCCCTGCCCGCGGTAAAATTTCGGACCGCGGTACCGACCGATATTCGATCCGGTACGCGCCCACAAATCACGGGTCTTAAAAGCTGATTAACTATTTGATGATCGAAAATATTCATCCTTCTTCCTAAATGATGGGTCTTAAAAGCTTCTTCTCTCTTCCTAAATCGAAAGTCCCTCTATGGAAATAAATTAAATCGACAATAAACTCCTAAATCACGGATCTTAAAAGCTTCTTCTCTCTTCCTAAATCGAAAAGTCATTCTATGGAAACAAATTAAATCGACAATAAACTCCTAAATCACGGGTCTATATTATTATTTTTGCAGCCTTTTAAGTTTGTTTCCAAACACTCCTAATATAGGATATTGCCAATCAAATTTCAAACACTCCTAATCTAGGATATTTCCCAATCAAAAATCGAAAATTCATTCTATGGAAACAAATTAAATCGACAATAATTTATGATACACGAGTCTTAAAAGCTTATTACCTATTAGATGATCGAAAATATTCATCCTTCTTCCTAAATCACGGGTCTTAAAAGCTTCTTCTCTCTTACTAAATCGAAAAGTCCCTCTATGGAAACAAATTAAATCGACAATAAACTCCTAAATCACGGGTCTTAAAAGCTTATTACCTATTAGATGATCGAAAATGGGAAAGGATTTTGATGTTTATGAAGTTTGTTATGTGGTTTAATTTTTTTTTTTTTAAGTCTGTTAAGTTATCAGTTGTTGGTATTTTGTTTGGGTATGGTATATTTGTATGAGTATGATGTGCGTTTAACTTATCAGACAAGAATTATCCCATTGTCTTTTATATATTCGCTATTCTGAATAATCCACTATTATGTAGAACTACATCATAGCGGTTTCGAGACCAAACTCGCTTCGAGGTTCTTTAATTCGCTGCTCATGGTTTATTCAGACAACGGAAACTTCGATCAAGTTGTCGAGGTTTTTGAGTATATGAAGAACAATTGAAACAACCAAACCCAAAAATTTAAAATTTTTCCCTTCAGATTATTATCTTCACAGATAATAACCCTCAATTGGGACAACACAGCAAGCAACGCGGAAGCAATAAACATAATCCATAAACATCAATCAATGAATCCTATACTTTATTAATCCATAACCGTTCAATCCAATCAACTCCATTAAACCACATATTCAAATTCCAATCCAATGACAACGATAACAAATTCCAAAACTACTAGCAACCTAGCAATTCTAACAACACATCCATCAAAAGAGACCCTAGATCATCTCCTCTTCCTGGCCATGATTCCACGATCACATTTTCTCTTTACCTGCAACACATGGCAAAAAGAGTTGCGTGAGTATTATCATAAATACTCAGCGACGCGGTCATCCCGTCTACAGACTATTTATACATAAGCATAAACAATAAATACAATACCAGGATGAGCATACACAAGCATTCATGAAACAAGCAAACACGAACCAACAGGAACTCTGTGTCGATCAATACAACCTCTAGGTGTCGATCGACAGACTCTTCTGTGTCGATCGACACAACCACTAGGTGTCGATCGACAGGATGCCCCGTGTCGATCGACACACCACCCTGGTGTCGATCGACACGACATCGCAGAACCCAGAATCGAGCCTATCCTCTCATGGCTCGATTCCGTCGCGATTCGTCGAGTCTCCTGCACGATTACAATCACAAAACACACCAAATCCACCAAGCAAACGCATTCCATCCATTCCTTACACCTATGTAAGCCTAAAGTCACGCACTCACCTCGATTTTGGTTTGAAACGACGAAGAACGCGATGAACACCCGAAGAACAGCCTCTGATTCCGTTTCCCCAAAACCGAAATCACCCAGCAACGAATCCTCCTCGTTTCCACTAATCACCCACGCAATCACAAGCTAATAGCACCGGGAAAACAAGGAAATCAACAATGATTCCTTCACAAAACTCAATCCCTTCAAGAACACTCTCCTTTTTCTCAATCTTTCTGATTTTCGGCCAAAAAGAGAGACAACCGCGACTGTTTACGCTTAAATACCAACCCTAGATTCCCTAAACCGGCCCACAAGTCCCAAAAACTCACGTGTCGATCGACACACACCCTGTGTCGATCGACACCCACCAAAATCCACTTTTTGGTTCACGGGCGTTACAATTCTCCCCCACTAACACGGATTCGACCTCGAATCATGCGACACCGCCACACTACGGTCTCAACCACCTGACCCGCACCCGGCCAGTATCCTTCGAGATCACACTCGAATCCCACAACCCGTCCTGCTAAGGCTAACACTCTCGCTTAAAATTCGACCAGATTCCCCCGGAACATCAACGTTGCACGCCCCATGGTCCGGATTAGGTTGCCCGATTGACTGTCCAACAATCAAACAAGAACATGTCCAACCAACTGTGACCCCGCATTAAACCAAATGATCGTACAACAATCAAACAAGAACATGTACGACCATCGGCGTAACATATGCTACCAAGATTGTCCGAACCGAATCCAGACTCCAGTAATAACCCCAGACTCGACGTCCACAACACACCCTTGGCCCTCAGCCAGCCCCACTCGTGGTCACACCTGATCCCCGAGTTCTACTAGGCTCACACTAGCCTCATTGCACCGTCTCACCACGGCTGCAATCCTGACCCAACCCGGTCAGCACCACCTGAGATCCACTTCCGATCCCCGAAGTTCATCTAATCCCATACTCACGACCACGCTCAGACGCTGCTGCTCATATCTCATACTCATAACTCATATACATGTACACCACACTCACTTGCAGGATCGTCACCCCTTGAGTTACGTGTGCATGAACCCACTCGTCCCCTGGAGAGAACCACCATCCCTCAAAGTACATGTAAGGAACCCACTCGTCCCCTAGAGAGAATCACCAACTCTCGAGTATATGCAGGAACCCACTCGTCCTCTGGAGAGAACCACTATCCCTCAGTATGCAGGAAACCCACCCGTCTCCTGGAGCAATACTCTGATACATGCATCATAAGTACCTGTCGACTGAAATCACCTCTCGCGGTCATCCGAAACAACCCAATCACCAGGGTGTTTTGCAGAGTCCCTGGAAAAGACAATTCTAACTCACATAAAACCTCTTTTCCAGACTTTCCCTAGGAAATAGACAAGTTTAAACACGCATAGAGCTTACATTTCCAGCCCCTCCTGGAACATGTACCACCTCATTTCCACCATTCCTGGAACATGAACGATCTCATTTCTAGCCACTCCTAGAACATGCACAAGCTCATTCCTAGCCACTCCTAGGACATGAACAAATCTCATTTCCAGTCACTCCTGGAACATAAGCAATCTCATTTCCAGCCACTCCTGGAACATGAGCAAGCTTTAAGCCGCGTAAAACTCCTATTCCTAGCCATCCTAGCCGATAGGCAAGTTCTAACTCACATAGAACTTCTATCGCTAGTCCTCCACATGACCTACCAGTCATCTCAAACCATGACATCACTAGTCATCTCATAAGAACACACGTCTTAACCACACATTTAATAAGGCAACTCATCTTAATAAATCTCAAAATGTATACTCGTTACATCCACAACGAAATACAAATATCTCAATCATAGCAACATGCTAATACAAACTTTGAAAACTAGAAAAAAGACTCAAGCCACCGCTTGCTTCTCGAGCCACTTCGAGAACTTCCTCTTCATCGACGCTTCTGGTTCCCAAGTCTCCTCCTCAATACCGTCACAGTCCCACACGACCCTCACCAACTGTATACTCTTCCGGCGCAGCACCTTGACCCTCCTCTCGAGAATCCTCACAGGTCACGCTGCCAACGTCATGTTGGGCTGGAGATCCTCCAGGATCCTAGCCAACACCTCCTCAGACTCATGCAGACACTTACGCAGCATCAAAACATGGAAGACTTTGTGAAAAACCTTCATACTCTGAGGTAACTCCAACCGATAAGCCACCGGTCCGACCCGCTCCACAACCTTGAATGGACTCATAAACCATGGGCTCAGCTTATTCTCCGAAATGGATCTGTTAGGACCCCTCAACATAGCTGCCTTGAGATACACCATATCTCCCAGCTCAAACTCCAGCTCTTTCCGTCTCCTATCGGCGTAACTCTTCTGCCGATCCTGAGCCTCTCTCACATTCAGCCTCAAGACACGGATCTTCTCCATCGTCTCCTGAACAAAATCTGCACCAAACATGCTCCTCTCCCCCACTTGAGTCCAGCATAATGGTGTCCTACATGGCCTCCCATACAGAGCCTCATATGGAGCCATCCCAATACTCGCCTGGTAACTGTTGTTATATGAAAACTCAACCAGGTTCAGATGATCCGCCCAATGACCACCATAATCCAACACACACATCCTCAGCAAATCCTCCAAAGTCTGAATCATCCTCTCTGACTGTCCATCTGTCTGAGCATGATACGATGTGCTCATATGCACCTTAGTGCCCATCTCAGCCTGAAACGCCCTCCAGAACTCAGAGGTAAATCTCGGATCCCGGTCTGACACAATACTAGCTGGAACACCGTGCAGCCTCACAATCTCTCGCACATACTTCCTAGCCAAAACTGCCGCTCCATCAGTCTTCTTGATGGCCAGAAAATGTGTTGACATGGTCAGACGATCCACAATAACCCAAATAGCATCAAAATTCCGTGACACCGACAACCCCGTCACGAAATCCATGGTAATCATATCCCACTTCCACTCTGGAATGGGCAAACTCTACAACATACCACTCGGAACTTGATGCTCAGCCTTCACCAGCTGACACACGTTGTACGCTGCAACCCAGCTAGCTACATCCCTCTTTATCCCGACCTAGTGATAATACCGTTTCAGGTCACGATACATCTTGGTCGCTCCCGGATGAATCAACAACATGCTCGAATGAGCCTCCCTCAGGATCTCCTACCTTAGATCCTCATCCTTAGGTACGCAAACCCGCCCGGTCACCAGTATCATCCCACTCGCTGAGACCACATACTCTGAACCGGCCGCCTGAGAAGCATCAATCAAACTCTGATCCTTCTCCTGAGCAACCCGAATCCTGCTCAACAGTTCTGCCTGGTTAGCTACCTCTAACCCCAACGGCTCCTGTGAGATCACACACAACCTCAACATGTTGATCTCGCTCACCAGAGCCTCCATATCTCGCTCCTGATCTGAAGCCGCTTTCTTCCGACTCAACGCATCTGCAACCAGGTTAGCCTTACCCGGATGATACCCAATCTCTAGGTCGTAGTCTGCAACTAACTCCATCCAGCGCCTCTGCCTCTGGTTCAGCTCCGGCTGAGTGAAGAAATACTTCAGACTCCTGTCCTCTGTGAATACCTGCACCTTCCTGCCATACAAATAAGACCTCCAAATCTTAAGTGCAAAAATCACCACAGCCAACTCCAGATCATGGGTAGGGTAATTGCACTCATGCTTCCTCAACTGCCTCAAAGCATACGCAATAACCTTCCCCTGCTGCATCAACACACATCCTAGACCAACTCTTGAAGCATCTGTATACACCACATAAGGCTCACCCGGCTCGGGTAACGCCAAAACCGGTGTACTAGTCAGCATCTCCTTCAGCTTCTCGAAACTCTCCTCGCAAGCTGAAGACCACACAAAAGGAACATCCTTCCCTGTCAGCTTCGTCATCGACTGCGCCATACTCGCAAACCCCTTAACGAACCTCCGGTAATAACCCGCCAACCCAAGAAAACTCCTGATCTCGGTGGCACTCCTCGGTCTAGGCCAACCTCTGATAGCCTCAATCTTAGCCGGATCTACAGAAACTCCCTCTGCAGACACAACGTGGCCAAGAAAACTCATCTCTCGCTGCCAGAAACTGCAATTAATCAACTTCGCGTGCAGCTTCTGCTCCCGCAGCTTCTCCAGAACCAACCTCAGATGCACCTCGTGCTCCTCTAGACTCCTCGAGTATACCAAAATGTCATCTATGAAGATGATCACGAACACGTCCAGATACTCCTGGAACACCCCGTTCATCAACCGCATGAACGCTGCTGGGGCATTCGTCAACCCAAATGGCATCACTACAAACTCATAGTGTCCGTACCTCGTCCGAAAGGCCATCTTCCTGACGTCCGCCTCATCAATCGGAATTTGATGGTATCCCGAAGCCAAGTCAATCTTGGAGAACCAGATAGCCCCTCACAACTGATCTAGCAACTCATCAATGCGTGGCAAAGGGTACATGTTCTTCACAGTGACCCGGTTAAGCCCCCGGTAATCGATGCACAACTGGAAACTCCCATCCTTCTTCTTCACAAACAACACCGGTGCTCCCCACGGTGAAACACTAGGCCGGATGAAACCCTTACCCAACAGATCATCCAGCTGCTTTTTCAGCTCTGCCATCTCTGCTGGAGCCATACGGTAAGGCACCTTGGATATAGGCATCATCCCGGGTTCCAACTCAATCGTAAACGGATCCGACCGCGATGGTGGCAATCCCAACAACGACTGAAATATGTCCTGGAGATCTTGAACAACCCGAATATCCCCAACTGCAACCTCTCCAACAGTCTCCGGCATCACTATCGTCGCTAGATATGCCTCACAGCCCTTCTCAATCAACTGTTCGGCCTGTATCGCTGAAATCACGAGACTCCCAGAAGTCGGTTTCACACCCTGAAACACCAACCTTCCTGTTTCCCGCTCGAACACAACACGTCCTCGATGACAGTCCAGATAGACTCTGTACCGATCCAACCAATCCATAACCAAGATAACATCGTATAGTTCCACCGAACAAATGACCAGGTCTGCTGGCATCGACTCTCCCGCCACCAGAACATCCACACCACGAGCCTGCCCGAAAGTAGCCAACGTCCTACCACCAGCAACCTTGATTACTCCCGGCTGCTCCCCGGAATCGTTCTAGATCCCGCTACCCTCCGCACACTCCGGAGTAATGAAGCTATTCGTAACTCCCGAATCGAACAACACGTGGGACTCACATCCGCCCACAACTAAGGTCCCTGCACAATCCCATGTGCTTTAAGACCCGACACTCTAACGCAGACTCACAATTTTCCAACCAACTAAATTCAAACAACTCCAGTATTAAAAAAAAAAAAAAAAAGCAATCAAGTCTGGAATTTACCTGTGATCGGTTTGGCGCTAGAACCGCCCGCCTCTGCCGAAGTGAAGACCCGTGGCGTCGCTGCGATCTACGCCAACTGCTGGACCGCCAACGGCTGCACTGCTGCCACCGCCATCTGCTGTAGCTTAGGACACCTAGGCTTGATATGCCCCGGCTCCCCGCAGTGGTAACACACCTGAGCCGCCCGATCCTCTCTCCTCTTCGGATAGTACGCCACCTTGTGGCCCATGCCACCGCACCCGAAGCATCCCGAACCACTCTGACCTCCCTGGCTCGACCCGGAAGTGCTATCCCACTTCCTCTTCTGACCCTGAGCAGGCTTGCCGCCCCTGCTCAAACCCGAATGCTGCCTCCTCTGCTGCTGCATCGGTGGACTAACCACCATAGCCTGCTCCTTGATATCTTCCTCGATTGCAGCAGCCGTCTCTACCAACTCCGCCCTCGTGGCGAACTTACTCGCCTTGCAGCGAGTCCTCAGATCAGCTCGAAGTCCCCCGAAGAACCTCCTCACCTGGGCCTGCTCGCCCTCCATGCCCCTCCCAGCATGTACCAATAGCCGACTGAACTCCAAATCGAACTCTCTCACAGTCCGACCTCCCTGAGTCAGGTTCAGAAACCTCGACTCCATCCTATCCACCGCCTCCTGCGGAAAATACTTGGCGTTAAACTCTGCCAAGAAATCCTCCCAGACCATCTCGGCCTGCACCCTCCTGGTCTCGACGCCTCTCCACCAGAGATACGCGTCACCATCCAGATAGTGAACCGCCAGGTTCACTCTGTATCCCTCAGGACACCTGATCGAGCGAAAATTACGCTCCAATCTCCGCCGCCACTCATCGGCCTCCTCAGGCTTGGCACCACCCGAGAAAAACCCGGTGCCAATCCTCTGCATCTGCTCCATCATCCTCAGATTTGATGGAAACTCCTCCGCAACCGCCACACCCGGCTGCACACCAGCCACTACCGGCTGAACCCCAGCCACCACTGGCTGCACACCAGCCCCACCTGGCTGAACTCCAGCCCCACCTGGCTGAACTCCAGGAGCCTGACCCGGAGCCGGTACCCACCTGGCAACCGCTCCAGAATCAACTGCAGCAAACCCGCCAAACGATCATCTCGGTCTTGGGCCACACCTACGGGAGCACCCCCACCCAGGCCCCCCGCACCAACAGCTACCTCAGGACCCACACTGGCCCCACCAGCCCTCACGCTGGCACTCGTAGCAGTCACACCCACAGACCCCTCCTGAAATGCCTACGAGTCTGCCACCTGCTCTTGCGTGGTCTCCTGGGCCACACTCACGGCATCTGACTCACTCTGAAGTCCTCGCCCACGCCCACCACGACCACCACGGCCACCACGGCCCCTACGACCTCTGGCTCTAGCACCTCTAGCCATAACTCTGCACTCACAGCAGATTACTAAGTACTAGAACAAAAACAGAAATCATACAATACTTACCGTGGAATCTCATTGAAGGCTCGGAAGAGATGATCTAGGACTCCATATCCACACAACAATCAATTGACTAACTCACATAATCAATTAATATTCTAGCCTAGAACCGCTAGGGCTCTGATACCAAACTGAAACAACCCGACCCAAAAATTTAAAATTTTTCCCTTCAGATTATTATCTTCACAGATAATAACCCTCAATTGGGACAACACAGCAAGCAACGCGGAAGCAATAAACATAATCCATAAACATCAATCAATGAATCCTATACTTTATTAATCTCTAACCGTTCAATCCAATCAACTCCATTAAACCACATATTCAAATTCCAATCCAATGACAACGATAACAAATTCCAGAACTACTCGCAACCTAGCAATTCTAACAACACAACCATCAAAAGAGACCCTAGATCATCTCCTCTTCCTGGCCATGATTCCACGATCACATTTTCTCTTTACCTGCAACACATGGCAAAAAGAGTTGCGTGAGTATTATCATAAATACTCAGCGACGCGGTCACCCCGTCTACAGACTATTTATACATAAGCATAAACAATAAA
Organism: Arabis hirsuta; assembly: GCA_964056655.1. Classification (NCBI taxonomy): domain Eukaryota; kingdom Viridiplantae; phylum Streptophyta; class Magnoliopsida; order Brassicales; family Brassicaceae; genus Arabis; species Arabis hirsuta. The sequence continues at coordinate 36,251,196 of OZ053298.1, read as the reverse complement.
TACAATACTAGGATGAGCATACACAAGCATTCACGAAACAAGCAAACACGAACCAACAGGAACTCTGTGTCGATCAATACAACCTCTAGGTGTCGATCAACAGACTCTTCTATGTCGATCGACACAACCACTAGGTGTCGATCGACAGGATGCCCCGTGTTGATCGACACACCACCCTGGTGTCGATCGACACGACATCACAGAACCCAGAATCGATCCTATCCTCTCATGGCTTGATTGTGTCGCGATTTGTCGAGTCTCCTGCACGATTACAATCACAAAACACACCAAATCCACCAAGCAAACGCATTCCATCCATTCCTTACACCTATGTAAGCCTACAGTCACGCACTCACCTCAATTTTGGTTTGAAACGAAGAATGCGATGAACACCCGAAGAACAGCCTCTAATTCCGTTTCCCCAAAACCGAAATCACCCAGCAACGAATCCTCCTCGTTTCCACTAATCACCCACGCAATCACAAGCTAATAGCACCGGGAAAACAAGGAAATCAACAATGATTCCTTCACAAAACTCAATCCCTTCAAGAACACTCTCCTTTCTCTCAATCTTTCTGATTTTCGGCCAAAAAGAAAGACAACCGTGACTGTTTATGCTTAAATACCAACCCTAGGTTCCCTAAACCGGCCCACCAAACCGGCAATCAGAAACTGAAACCGTCGGTCTGATTTTTAACTCGTGTCGATCGACACACAACCCCTGTGTCGATCGACACAATGCCTAACCTGACTTCTCACAAGTCCCAAAAACTCACGTGTCGATCGACACACAAACCTTGTGTCGATCGACACCCACCAAAATCCACTTTTTGGTTCACGGGCGTTACAACAATGAGGTTAAGATTGATGACAAGACTTGTACTTTGCATTTGCTAAATCTTAAGAAAAGTCATCAGGTGGAATTAGCTAGTGATTTCTTTCGTCTAATGCTTGGCTTGGGGACAGTTGTTGTATCTGTGTACTCTTTAATGGTCCTTGTTTCGACCTTGTGTTGTAATGGAGAGGTCTCGAGAGCAAGAGAATTGGTTGAGGAGATAGGGATTAAGCCTAATATTGTTACATTTAAGTCCATGATAGATTCTTGTGTCAAGAGATGGAACTTTGAAGAGTTGGATTTGATTCTTAATCTAATGGACAAGGAAAGTGTGACTCTTGATCTCCATAGTTACAAGGTTTTGATCGACGGTTTCACTAGCTACCGCAAGCTTGAAGAAGCAGAGAGGTTGGTTTCGACAATGCACGATAAGAAGCTAATAGTGGAAACTTATCTGTAACTTGATCATGAATGGCTACTCTCGATTCGGACTAGTGGAGAAAGCATTTGAACTACACAACAAAATGAGTTCTCGAGGTGTTACTCCGAACGGGGATTCGTATTGGGGGTTGATGAATGGACTCTTCAAAGCTGGAAAAGTGTATGAAGCCATGAGATTGTTGAAGGAGTTGCGTCTAAATGAGTTTCAAATTGATGAAGCAATGTATGTTATATTGACTGAAGGGTGTTACAAAGCTGAAATGACAGATAAAGCTTTGGAGGTGATGGCTGAGATGATTAGGGGAGGATTCATTCCTGATGCTACAATATTTGAAAAGTTAGCTGATACATTGTTTGAAGAAAACCGGGCAGAGGCACAAATGATGGTTACATGTGTGGTTAAGAGCGGCATCAAACCAAAATCTTGTTTTGATTTGGTCCGAAATAAAGATGTGGTTGTGGGGGAGAAACAATTATCCATTGTCTTATTACCAAAGGAGTGATATTTCACACCCTTAATTTGTCGGGCAGTGTGGGCAATAAACCCGGATCCGAAAACCCGATCCGAACACGACCCGAAAACATGATTTCGGATCGGGTTTAAACCCGAGCATTAACCCGATCGGATCTCATATTAATTGAACTCGGGTTATGGGTCGGATCGGATCGGATCCGATATCCGAAACATATCCGACAGGTAATCACTCAAAATATCAAAACCCCTTTCTTCGCAAAAGTCAGTAACCCTTAAAATCGGATCCTTAAAATCGGAACTTCAAAACCGCCGGCAAGCATCTCTATCTACCATCAAAATCTGGATCAAAACCGCCGGCAAGCGTCTCTACCATCAGAGGCGTCGATTAATCAATCTAAGGTACAAGTTTCTCCTTCTTTTATGTTCTTAATCTTAACTAATGTACAAAAGCTAAGCGAATTTGTTGTTCATTCATGAGCGAATCGTTTATGAGTTGTTTTCTTCAGTTCCTAATTTGTTATTAGTAGAGAATTCGAAGCCAATTGAGAAATAATGGTGTTATTACAGGTTCACAGTAGTTAATCATCGACTGTTCTCTTTCTCTTTCACATGTAGAGAAATCAATCCTTCTTATTAAATTTTCTTCATACGTATATATTTTCTTTGTGCAGATTCATATTGATTCATATATATATGCCTTTGATTAATATGCTCATGAGAAGTTTAACTTCTCTAAATCACTTTGATCCTTTTTTTTATGTTCGATGATTTGGTCAGATTTTGATTTTTCTGATAATCATAATAGTTCATCCATGTGTTGTGGTTTGATCAGATTTTGATTTATTCTGCGAGAATTTGATTTTTCTGCAACTAATATGCTCTCGGCTGCATCTAGTTTGAGATTCAATATCGCTTGCTTTGTTGCATCTGGTTATCGCTTTGATATTGCATCTCTGTCCTTGCATTTGAGTTTCTGACTTGCAGAGTTCTCTGTGTTTATTAAACAAAATTGAGTATTTAACTTGCGTGTGCTTATTGTTCAATCTGGTTTCCGGTTCCAAGTAAACAACCGAATTGGTTCTGGTTTGGTAACAACCGGTTTGATTCTGGTTTGTTAATTGCTTAGAAATTTGCAATGATCCAGAACTCTTTGTCGTCATTATTATATTCATAGCTTGGGGTCTCTTGAATATTTTGACCAACGTGTTGTAGCAATTATTCTAATTGTCTAGATTGCATGTATCCTTTGCAGTTTACATTGTTTAAACCGTTAGTGTTATTTTATTTTGGAAGAGTAGTACTTAAATTGTTTATACGATTTGGTCAAACTTTGGTCTTTATGTTTTCTAGATTTCATAGTTGTATTCATGTAGTAATATTTGTTTGTTGTTCTATGTTTGTTACTAATTTTAACATTACTTGTTCTTTTATTATTTTCCTATGTATAGATGGATGTGGATTCATCAGAGGACATTGATATAGAGCAAGAGACTCGTACTACAATGTCACCTGACATAACAGATCCTGTTAATAGAGGGAAAAAGACGAAAGTTAGTGCTCGCTCTAAGCCGTCTAATGCAAAGAAGAAGACTCGTACTACAAGATCACCTGTATGGCAAGATTATACAAGATTTCCAGATGACTATGATCAATGCTCATGTAATCATTGTGGAACGATTTTTGGCTGTGCAACATCAAAAGGTACATCACATTTGGGCAAGCATTTGCTAATTTGTAAGGACTACCTAGCATGGAAGGACAGTCAAGCTCTAAATGCGAAAGTTATTTCTAAAGATGGAGGTCTGATGAATGCAAAGGTTTCTAAGCCTGTGTTCAGAGAAGCTACTAATGAGTTGGTGGTGTTAGCCGAGTTGCCACTTTCCTTTACAGAAAGTTTGGGTTGGAGACACTTTTGCAGAAAAGTTAACATGTACAAGCATCATTCTAGAAGAACTGCAACTAGGGACATCGTGATGATGTACGTGAAGAGGAAAGCAGAAATGAAACAGTGGATTGCAGCTACCAAGCAAAGAGTCTCACTTACAACTGACATATGGGTTTCTACGACTACAGGAGCTAGTTACATGGTTGTTACTGTGCATTTCATAGATGCAAATTGGCAAATGAGGAAGCTTATAATCGGTTTTAAGTACGTCATGGATCATAAAGGTCAGAAAATCTGCAATGTTCTCCTGGAGTGTCTAGCAGAATAGGGAATAGAGAAGGTATTCACAATCACAGTGGACAATGCAACTGCAAACACAAGTGCTTTGAAGAAGTTTCACACAGAGTTCAGTAGTAAGTTTGGCCCTGAGGCCTTCGTTTTAGGTGGAGATTATCTGCATATGAGGTGTGCTGCTCATATCATTAATTTGATTGTTAGAGAAGGTTTGCACGAGATAGGTAATAGTGTGGCAGCAATTAGGAATGGAGTGCAGTATGTGAGAGCTTCTACTAATAGGTTAAAGTCTTTTGAACAGAAGGTTGATGCTGGAAAGATCACTAGGGGGAGTTTGCCTTTGGATATCAAAACCAGATGGAATTTTACGTATTTGATGTTGAAAAAAGCTATTAAGTTCAAGCTGGCGTTTGATAAGATGGAGGTAGAAGACAAGTTGTACAATGACTATTTCAATGAAGTAGACAATGGTAAAAAAAGGATCGGATCTCCTACTAGTCAAGATTGGAATGCAGTGGAGAGACTAGTAAGATTTCTGATCATTTTTTACAATTCAACTTTGATAGTGTCAACTTCTACTTCTGTGAACTCTTCTAATTGTTATGGTGAGATAGTTACCATAGAGAAGTACCTGATTGACCTTAAGAACAATTTAGATAGAGAGTTAAGTGCAAAGGCTGATGAAATGCTTGCTAAATTTGATAAGTATTGGGAAGGAATGAGATACATCAATAGGGTATTGATTATTGCTAGTGTGTTTGATCCATGTCAGAAAATGCAGTTTGCTAAGATGTGTTTTGATAAACTTTATGGCAAAGAGAGTCAAGCATCTAAAGAGATGCTTCAGTCAGTGACCGGTGTTTTGGTTGACATGTTTGAGGAGTACAATACTCGTTACAAGAAACAACCAACAATGCCATCATCTCAGACTTCTCAAACAAATCAGGCTTCATCTTCTAGTGGCCAAGATAATGGTGCATGGGATAGTAGTGAAAGAATGGATTTAGCTGATGATGATTTTGGGTATGAAAGGATGAATTCTGTTTACAAGGAGTTAGTTGGGGAAATCGGAGTTGTAGATGCAAGAGATGAGCTCGACATCTACTTGAAGGAAAAGATAGAGAATCCTAATCTGATTACAAGAGTAGAGTTTGATATCCTCTCTTGGTGGAAAGTGAATAGTGGGAAGTATCCTATTCTATCTGAAATAGCTAAAGATGTACTAGCTATGCAAGTATCTTCTGTTGCATCTGAAAGTGCTTTTAGCACAAGTGGTCGGATTTTAGATCCGTATAGGAGTTGCTTAACACATCATACACTTGAGGTATTGATGTGCACTGAGCAGTGGCTGAAGTATGAGCTTAACTTAAGTGACAAATCAGTCGTTACGATTACGTAAATGCTAGGTGATATTGAGTTACAAGACGAGCTTCAAAAAGGTAATTTCTAATCCTTGAATTGAAGTTTTCTTTGTTGATATGTTTCTTATAATTATGAATCATAACTTATGATAATTTTTTAGAGTTTGAAACACAAGCCAACTTGAGTTAGAAGATTGGAAATTTGAGAGTAATGACTGCTTCTTCTGGTCATAAGGTAACACAAATCAACTTGATCACTCTTTCTTATATCTCTCAGTCTTTGGTTGTTACTTTATTTGTTTTGTTCATTCGGATTTGGTTTTTGTATTACAAGGGAAGGGATGAAGGATATGGAGAAGAGTCACAAGCTTTGGTCTTCTTTGAATTTGAATGCATTTTGTTTCTTTGCTTCTATGGTTTTCTATCTTCATATTACTTTGCTTATTTGGATATGTGAATTTAATAAGATTCAAAACTATTTATGTATTGTTTACTTTGGTTTGACATTTTGGTTTGTTATGCATTCTTTGCAACATTTTGAACAGGTAAATACATATGTTTTGGGTTATCGAACAGGTAAAATTAATCAGATTGTGTACATATGTTCGGGTTTGGTTTGGATTTTTCGGGTTATTCGGATATTTCGGGTTTGATTTGGATCTTTCGGGTTTCATCAACATTTCGGATACCCAATAACCGATCCGATCCGACGTAGTCCCGATCCGAATCCGATCCGAATATTATAACAACCCGATCGGTACAAGAATATCCATATTCCGGATACCCGAAACCCGAATTACCCGATCCGAATCCGACCGAAAACCCGGATGCCCACCCCTAATTTGCCCCTACCGAGTTTCAAATACCCAAGATTTTGTATATTGATGGTGATGTGCACAAAGTTGGTTCTATGCATCCGAAAAATGCAAATGTGCTTTACATTCTTGAGAAGTTTAGTGGTTTCGGATATGGAGAAAGCATGAGAGAAGCAGTGCATATGGAAAAATCAGGAAGGGTATTAGCGAGTCTACTTTATTTATATGTTGTCTGAGAGGATTGCATATTAGAGTGTACCAGAGTTGGAGAATGGTTTTCATGTTTGAGTCGAACAATGATGAAGATGAAGAGAATGGTGATAAACAAAAAAAACAAGGTGAAAAAATGATTAGGACGATGGTGGTCCATGTTGCTGAGTCTTCTGCGGCAACCGAAATACCGAGCAGTGTAGTTTATACCAAGATTGTTTTACTAATGACAGAATAATAATTGCGCAAAACAATTTTCTTCTTTGAAGAATTTAGAATCATCAATCTTATAAGATCGAAGGTGACTAGAAAGCAATGTATGATTGTGTTTATGTTGATTTTTGCGCTAAACAGTCGAGCTTTCCAAGTTTTGTTTTGCTTCTTCCTTTCTAACAACAATCAGATAATCCTTTAAACAAAAAGATAATTATTTCTCTTAAGCGTTAACAAACTACTCATTTCCTTAGAAAACAAGGAAGACAACGTTGCAGATAACTGGGGAACAAATGTGGCCATATGATAAAATTGTTGTGCATTCATTACACCATAAGACCCTGAGGAGGAGCGGCAGCAGGAGCCTTGGGTTTCGGTTTGTCAACAACAATGGCCTGAGTAGTCAGTACCATTCCTGCAACAGAAGCAGCGTTCTGAAGCGCACATCTCGTCACTTTCGCTGGATCAATCACTCCAGCTTCCAACAGATTCTCATACGTATCAGTCATCGCGTTGTACCCAAGCTCCCATTCACTGAACATAATCTTTTCCACGACAACTTCTCCTTCGATTCCAGCGTTCTGCGCAATAAGTGCAGCTGGTGCCACCAATGCCTGTATGTATCCAAACATAAACCCTCATAAGCTATAGTCAGAATTGATCATTCTAGCTTCTAGATGATCATAGTTTTCATGATTGGACATAAAAAACGGAACTGAAATTTCTTAAAGCGAACCGAAAATACAGAATGCTGAGAACTTGTAATCTTACCTTCTGTACTATATCAGCTCCCAAACGTTCATCAGGATCCTCTAGAGTCTCCTTAATGGCGGGAATGGCAGTGGAAAGATGCACCAAAGTTGCACCACCACCAGGAACTATTCCTTCTTCAATGGCAGCAAATGTCGCGTTCTTTGCATCCTCGATACGAAGCTTACGGTCCTCAAGCTCAGTTTCTGTTGCTGCTCCGACTTTAATAACAGCAACACCACCAGATAGTTTAGCAATTCTCTCAGCAAGCTTCTCTGAGTCATACACAGAATCCGTCTCAAATAGTTCTTTCTTCAGCTGGGAAATCCTAGCTTGTAATTCGTCCTTGGAAGCTGCATCTGCAATAAGGGTAGTCGAATCTTTGCTAATTGTGACTTTTCGGGCAATACCCAGTTGATCTATGGTTGTGTTCTCAACCAGCAAGCCCATGTCAAGGGCTTGGTACTCAGCTCCTGAAGAACAACGTACAAAAAGATAGAAAGTTCAGAACACAGAAGAGAGAAAATCAAAGAAAACCCAGGCAGACATACCTGTCAAGATTGCGATATCCTGAAGCATAGCTTTTCTTCTTTCTCCAAATCCAGGAGCTTTGACAGCAACAACATTGAGGACCCCACGGAGTTTGTTCACAACAAGGGTTGCTAAGGCCTCACCAGTAACATCCTCTGCAATAATCAGCAATGGAGCTCGAAGCTGAGTGGTCTTCTCCAAAATGGGGATGATGTCTTTGATAGCAGAGATCTTCTGGTCAGTGATCAATACCCGAGCATTCTCAAACTCAACTAGTAGTTTCTCAGGGTTTGTAACAAACTGAGGTGAGATGTAGCCTCTATCAATCTGTATTCAAGGTAAGATATCAAGTTAGCCATTGGAAAATCAAACTAAAGTTGAAGAGTTAATAATTAAGACAAAAACTCATACCTCCATTCCTTCTTCAACTTCGACAGTGGTCTCAAAAGAGGATGAGGATTCAATGGACAAAACACCATCAGGTCCAACTTTGTCAATGGCATCAGCAATCATTGTTCCCACAAGCTCGTCATTTCCAGCAGAGATTGTAGCCACGGCTGAAAATTAAAGCACGTGAAACAGACTGATTAGTATTAGCGATCAACATAGCAACACAGGAAGGTCACAGGAAAAGTTAGTACCTTTGATGTCATTACGACCTTTGACAGGTCTAGCTTTCTTCTCAAGCTCTTCAATCAAAGCCTGAACAGTCTTATCAATTCCCCTCTTGAGGGAAACGGGATTAGCACCAGAGGTGACACTCAACAATCCATGTTTAATAATTTCCCGAGCAAGGATAGACGCAGTGGTTGTCCCATCACCAGCTGAGTCATTAGTCTTACTCGCGACCTTTCACATAACAACAACAAAAAACGAACCAAATGAATCACCATTAACAGAAATAACAACAAAGCTAAGGCTCTCATACACTAACCTCGCGAATAAGCGCTGCACCAGCGTTTTCCATGGCATCAGGTAGCTCGATAGCCCTTGCAATGGTGACTCCATCATTCACCACCTTGGGACTTCCAAACTCATCCAGCACAACGTTTCTCCCTTGAGGATAATAGCAAACGATATAACACAAAGATAAGGTAAAACAAGGATAAGATTCGTACCCAGAGACAGAGATTGTGAAATAGAAGAGCTATAAATAATACCTCTAGGGCCAAGAGTGAGACCAACAGCATCAGCAAGCTTGTCGATACCAGCTTGAAGAGCAGCTCTAGAGCTCTGGTCAAAAGCGATTTCCTTTACATTCGCTCTAACACTGAAACGTCTGTTTGCTTTCCTGTAGCTTATTCTCTGACCTTTCTGCTGATTCCCTCCACTTAGCTTTCCCTGCAGTCCACAAGATTAAAGCAGATTCATTATATACTAGTCTCAGATCGAATTCTACTGTTTCATCAGATAAAGTAACCATTTTTCACAAACCCAGAAACAGTTAGGGCATAAAGAAGCCGAGACTAGACAAGGAAAGTAACCATTTTTCACCAACCCAGAAACCACTAAAGCACACAGAAACTGAACAGAGAAAGGCCATCGAAATAAACAAAGTAAAGGTCAAATCCAAAGGAAAGAATCAAGACAAGTAATGGAAGAAGAAGACATTCAAGATAAACGGATATTTCAGACAAACTCCGACCCGACCTGTCGGGAAGAGCAGAGGACGGAGGCAGAAGAGAGAGCGTTTGCAGACGCCATTTTCAGACCGGAACAAAGAGCTTTTGAGGATTGTTCTGGGTTGTGGATAAGGAAGTGGTTATACGAAAGTGAGGGGGTTAGGGTTTAGATAAATGGAGTAGAGGAAAAAGGATCCAGAAGATTCTTTTGCATTTCGCAATGAAGATTTGAAAAGGCTTCACCTACTTCGTTTTTCTCAGGGCCTCTCTGTTTATGGCCCAAATCGCAAAACAGTCCGATGTTCAAAAATTTCTGAAATTCCAGTTCTATGCATCATCCCCTTACCTTCCTTACGAAATCGATTGATTGGTCTAGACCGATGTTCACAAATCTGCTAAACGCTAATCAAATATTGGGGTTACTACAAACCAACTGCCTGTTTGGTTTTTTGTTAACATGGAGCTTGTGGAAAACGCAAAACGATATGATCTTCAATGGACAAAGTGGCAACCGGTTGACATCCTACGAAGAGCTCAACACGAAGCTAGTGAATGGGAGAACACCCCGAAGCTCTCCAAACCGAATGGCTTCACCCACTATCATATCGTATGGTCTCCTCCTCCAAATGGTTTGTTCAAATGCAACGATGATACATGTTACAACCCGTCAAGTAGTTAAACCGGACCATGATAGATTATTCGCGACATGAATGGAGAATTTGTTATGGCGACATCTTCATTCTTACTAAAAGCTATTAATGCTTTACAAGCAAAAGGATTGAGTCTACTTCATGCTCTACAGTTAACTTGGCATCGTGGATTACGAAGAATAAATTTTGAATGAGACTCTAAAACTTTAGTCGATTTAATTCATGGACAAACAAAGGACATAGCAATGGATAATTTAATCAATGATATTTTTCATTAGATGAATTGATTTATAGGTGTTCAAATGGTCCACATTCGCAGAAGTTCTAGGGGAAATCTAACTAGTTTCACTTCTAGAGAGGCAAATACGTATATATACTTATCGGATTATTTAAATGCGATTTTGGTTTACTTAATTCTGGTTACGGTTTAGTTAAAAAATTAGTTTTACAAATTTCAAAGAGATAATTAGTTCATATAGTTTTTTTATCGATTCATAAAGTTTGTGTAGGAAATCGAAGAAAAAAGTTTGGGGAAAAATCATTTTTGTCCCCCTTATAGAAGGGATAATACGCAGCCAACGCCTTTTTATTTCAGTTGAAAAAAAGGAAAATTAGTGTAAAAAAAAGAAAATGAAACAGAAAATGAAGTCAGAGGTAGAAATTGAGACTTATGACAAGTGGCAGGAGGAGAGACTTGTTATTACATCAGATGTGGGCCACAAAGCTGGCCCACTAGCCAATTAATCTCACAGAGGAGGGAGGGGTCGAACCCCTGAACTACATGCCAAACTGAGTGGATATCAACCACTGCACTAACGTGCGTTCGGTGGTGCATTCCTTTATTTGTGGAGTTTTGATCATTTGAGTGATTTTTTTTTTTGGTCAAAAAATTTGAGTAATTTAGAACTAATAAATTTTGGAAATATTCATGATAAAAGTATAATTTTAACTTTTTCGTCACAATCCTAATTGTATTGTGTGGTTGTATTAACCTTTTTTTAACTGCTTGCATTTTATTTAATACTCCTTCCATTTTAAAATATAAGTTGTTTTAGAGTTTTTTTTTTTTAAATATAAGTTGTTTTGACAATGTTTTGTACATTATTTAGTATTCTACAGTTTCATTTATAATTGGTTGAATAATCTTTATCCTATATATTAAAATAATATGTTTTGAAAGAAAATAATTGTTTAATCTCCGCACTTTTAGCCAAAATAACTTATATTTTGAAACAGAATGAGTAAAAAAAGAGTGTGAAGAAAAGGTACAGAACATTGGGACATAAAAAAATGACAAAAAGATGTTGAGAGAGTAATTTCTTCCGTCGATCGATTATTTGAACGCACTGTCCACAAGACCTTAGCATTAGTAAATCTCTTCTGCCAATTTTGAATGATCACATACCCAATAATGCATTGCATAATGAGTCTGTGTTCCTTTGATCAAATGCATAACTGATTTGTTATCATCTTCGAAAATGACATTGCGATAACTGCGGCTCCATGTATAATTCATGGCCATAAGTAAAGCTTGTAGTTTGGCTTCCATGATCGAATGACAAACCATGCCATATCTGAGAGACTACCATCATGTCGATGATGACAATCATAGTTACATTTTCGTGGTCTTTGTAAGGAATATTTATTAATATTTCATTTTCTTATTATGTGGTCTTTAGTGATTCGTTTTCTATTAGAATAATGTTATTCCATAATATATTTGGGAACCAATTAAATGGAAATAATGGAGTTAATTCCTAATAAATCTCTACTTTGATGGACGGTTGAGATTAATCCTAAGGAAACCCTAAAGAGGAATTAGGTCCTCTCTCCACCTATAAATATGTGCCTTTAGCCCATCATAAAGACATCCTAATACACAACACCTAAAGAGAAGTTTATAGGCAAGGGGAGAGAAACCTAACTCCTACCTCAGAGATCAGGCTTTCCATCTTTCATCAGGATATCGTTCGGGAAGATCTCTTCACTACAATGAACCGAGGTAATTCGATAATCTTTCTCATAGATTATGTTATGTGATTAACCTAGATGTTTAAAGATCTTAGGGTTCATGTAAATTATAACTTACATGTGGTATCAGAGCATGGTTGTAAAACATCTGTTTAATCCGTTAAGAATGATAGATCTATGATTTGATTTGAATAATGGAACATTAGAGATCTGCGAACTAGGTTTTTGGCATATATGATTTTTTGTTAGAAAATCGTCTGTGCAAATTTTGGGTTTCTGCGAATTATAGTTTTTCGTACCTGTGCATAATCCGTACAGAAACGATTTGTACATAATTCTTACATAAACGATTTGTGCATAATTCGTACAGAACATATGTTTCATATAAAAGGTGCAAAGTTAGGGTTTTGGATATCACCACAGTGAATTCATCCTATAATGATTTGCATATTCGATCTATTCATGTAGTAATTAGTTACCCACAGGTAGACTATAAACATGAGATATGATTGATAACTTATGGAGTGATTGTATATGTGTAGACTTAGGATATCCACAGATAACTTTGTCTAAATAATTGAATATATCACTCAATAATGTTTTTCTGAATCTATGATTTTCTTTGAGATTCTGGTGGTTACCCACAGGAACACCATAATTTCTTGTCATATGCATTCAATTAATTATGTGTTGATTATGTTCTAGAAGTCTAATTAGGACTTGTCGTATCTCTAAAATGGAGATTTTCCTGCTAATTTGTCATCCATGGTCTCTGCTGTTCCAATTTTCACGGGAATCAACTTCTCAGAATGGAAAGAGAAAGTTGAGTTCACATTAGGAGTACTGGATTTGGATTTGGCACTTCGTGAAAACGAGCCAGCTCCACTTATTGATACCAGTACTGAGGAACAAAGGACTCTCCATAAAGCTTGGGAGAAAGCAAACAGATTGACCATCATGTTCTTAAGGATGACAATAGCTAGCAACATTAAGACTTCCCTACCAGTTGCAGACAAAGCTAAGGCTTATCTGACAGCTATAGAAGAACGGTTTAAGACTGGAGACAAATCCCTAGCAAGGAAACTTATGGCATATCTTACAACCATGAAGCATGATATGGCAAGGTCTATGCATGAACATTGCAAATGACCAACTTTGCAGCTAAGCTGAAGAATTTAGGAATGAGTGTGGATGATTCTTTTCTTGTCCAGTTTATCCTAAATTCATTACCTCCTCAATATGGACCATTTCAAATCAATTATAATGCAATTGATGAGAGATGGACCTCGAATGAAATGGCCAATAAATTGGTTCAAGAGGAGGCTAGGCTCGGGCGTGAAGGTATTAAGTTTGCCCATTATGTTCAAGGAGCTGGACCTAAAGCTGGGAAAAAGGCATCAAGTAAGCCATAAAAGAGCACCACCCATAATGAATGATTCCAATCAAGCTGAGAAGAAAAAGGCAAAGAAAGATGACCGATGCAACTTTTGCAAAAAGTCTGGTCACTTTCAGAAGGAATGCCCTAAAAGGAAAGAATGGTTCGAAAAGAAAGGTAATCCTATGGGTTTCGTAAGCTTTTTCGAAACCAATCTTACTCATGTTTCTTCTAACACTTGGTGGATTGATACCGGTGCTAATGTACATGTTACGAATTCCTTGCAGGGATTCCTTACGACCCAGACTATAAATCCAAGTATTAACTACTTATTTGTGGGAAACAGAGACAAAGCGCCAGTTGAAGCTATTGGCACTTATCGTCTCATTTTGGATAGTGGATTTTGTTTGGATTTATTTCAGACTCTTTATGTTCCATCTATTTCCCGTAATTTAGTTTCAGTAAGCAAACTTGATTTGGCTGGTTTTAAGTCGTCTCAAGGAGATGGTTGTTTCAATTTATTTCTAAACTCTAATCGAATTGGTTCTGGAATATTAGTTGATGGTCTTTATAGATTAAATTTAGCTGATCAACCTTTTGAAACTCATCTCACCCTGCAAGATAAACGTGGACTTAAGCGTAAAACATGTTCAAATGATTCGTATAACTTGTGGCATAAAAGGTTGGAACACATTTCCAGTGAAAGAATTAAAAGATTGGTAAAAGATGGAGTTATTCCGAATCTTGATTTTACCAATCATAAAGACGGGGCGGGGGGGGGGGGGGTTTGGGGGAAAAACATAAATTAGGGTAGAATTGGGGGAAAAACACAAATTAGAGACAAGTGAGTCGAGTTTTGGAGTCGAGTTTTCTTTTCTTTCTCCTTTGCCAGAAAAGCAAGACAGCTTTTCAACTTCTCTCTATCTGGTGAAACCCTAATTTCTTCTTCTTCTTCTTTTTTCGGATAAGGCAAACCCTAAATTGTTCCTGCAATCCCAGTTTTTTCTGAACGTACATGTGTATCGGTACATCGATGCTCTTTGTAGCTTTTGCGGAGATTCGACATTGATCTCGCGAGGAACTGAAAGGGGATTTTCAATGGCGAAAGGTACAGCTTCTGGCGAGTTTGTGCTCGTTTCACAGGTTCGCACTGGCTGTAAAAGGGAGTTGCAATTTGTATTGAAATCCCAGTCTGAGATCTGTGGAGGCGAGTCTCTAGGTCGGACCCGGGCCAGCAAAAGCTCGAATGCTGACTCGAAAACTACGAATGCTAAGAAACCCAGAAGCCGTTCTGCTTTGAAGCCTGTGATTAAGAAGATGCGTCTTACTAAAGATGAGGAAGATGTTATAATGTCAGCTTCTGCTTTAGAGGAAGATGAATCTGCTGCTTTGGCTGATATCGAGGAAGTAAAGGGGTTTACTAGTGAATCTGCTTTGGTTCAAACTATGAGTGAAGATGTGCGAGAGAATGGGAAGGGTATGGAGACCGAGAATGTGGTGATGAATGAGGATCACTCTAGGGAGCAACCTGACAAGGGTTCACCCAATCTTGAAGAAGCTAAAAAGGAAAATTCCATCGTTGCCCGAGAAATAGTTATAGCATGTCCTGCAAAACTGGCTTCCAGATCATGCCATGTTAAGTTGGAAAGGGGATTGGGCTATGATAAACCCTGTAGAAGGTTGACCCGGTCTATGTTGAAGCCTGAGGGTAACACTAACAAATCCGAGGCTAATGGTGATGCAGATCATATCATTCCTGAAAGGGACCCTGTATATAGTGAAGATAATTGTGTTGCTGCTTCTAAGTTTCATGAGCAAAATAGTGCAGATCCATGCGTTGGGGATCCAAGTGGATCATCACAGATGAGTGTTCACAAGAAGGAAGTGAATGATACAGCAGCAGATAAGCCTTTAAGGAGGTTTACGAGGTCGTTACTTAAACAAGAAAGTCATTCAGACAATCTTAATTTGGAAAATAATACCAAACCAGCAGACTTGGTCAAGGTAGATGTGCATGTCAATGATGTCGAAATGGATGATGTTCAAAGACCTTCAGTTACAACGTACCCCATGCGTGGAAGGCCCAAGAAATTCTTAAGAAATTTCCCAGCAAAGCTGAAAGAAATTTTTGATTCTAGAATACTTGAGGGACTAACTGTGTATTATATTCGAGCTGCTAAGGTATATGATGGCTTTTTTTTTTTATTTATCCATGTTAAAGCAGAATTTGTATAGCTGATGTGTATGTCATCTTCTCGTAGATGAGAGAAGCAGGGACTAGAGGGCTTAAAGGAGTAATAAAAGGATCAGGCGTTTTGTGCTTTTGTTGTGCCTGCAAAGGAACTCAAGTTAGTGATATCTACTGTTCTTAAGGTCTATTAATGGGTCCTGGAAATGCTAGCAGGTTGATGTAATTTTTTTAAATTTCATTACCGCAGGTGGTGAGCCCTACCGTGTACGAGCAGCACGCTTCTAGCACAAACAAGCGCCCACCTGAATATATCTTACTGGAGTCTGGATTCACACTTCGTGATGTCATGAATGCATGCAAGGAAACTCCCTTGCCTAAACTGGAAGAAAAACTTCTCGTGGTAGTTGGACCAGCTCTAAAGAAATCTAGCCTGTGTTTCAATTGCCAAGGTTGCTGATTGGTTCATTGGTTTGTACAATACTATAATGACTGTTTTCACATGTGTTTTTTCTTTTTATAGAATTCAGACTGGTTGTATCTAATTGATTGCAGGTCCAATGGTTGAGCCTTGTGATTCAAATGCATTAGTTTTGTGCAAACCATGTTTAGAGATAAAGGAACCAAAACTCCATACCAGTCCTTCCAAAGCAAATGATGCGCTTAAGGGGTATGGCTCGTCTTTCTCCATCTTTTCCCCAATGGCTTCTTCTTTGCAGTTGAACTAAATGAAAAGTAAGATGAACATACAATTATCCTGTTCAGTTAGGTTTTCAGGCTAGATGGAAGGTAAAATGTAAGATTTTATCCCGGAAAATGATTTTCTGATTATGTAACATGGATTCTGAGTGGTCTTATTTCTCTTGAAGAAGCTAAAAAGGAAAATTCCATCGTTGCCCGAGAAATAGTTATAGCATGTCCTGCAAAACTGGCTTCCAGATCATGCCATGTTAAGTTGGAAAGGGGATTGGGCTATGATAAACCCTGTAGAAGGTTGACCCGGTCTATGTTGAAGCCTGAGGGTAACACTAACAAATCCGAGGCTAATGGTGATGCAGATCATATCATTCCTGAAAGGGACCCTGTATATAGTGAAGATAATTGTGTTGCTGCTTCTAAGTTTCATGAGCAAAATAGTGCAGATCCATGCGTTGGGGATCCAAGTGGATCATCACAGATGAGTGTTCACAAGAAGGAAGTGAATGATACAGCAGCAGATAAGCCTTTAAGGAGGTTTACGAGGTCGTTACTTAAACAAGAAAGTCATTCAGACAATCTTAATTTGGAAAATAATACCAAACCAGCAGACTTGGTCAAGGTAGATGTGCATGTCAATGATGTCGAAATGGATGATGTTCAAAGACCTTCAGTTACAACGTACCCCATGCGTGGAAGGCCCAAGAAATTCTTAAGAAATTTCCCAGCAAAGCTGAAAGAAATTTTTGATTCTAGAATACTTGAGGGACTAACTGTGTATTATATTCGAGCTGCTAAGGTATATGATGGCTTTTTTTTTTATTTATCCATGTTAAAGCAGAATTTGTATAGCTGATGTGTATGTCATCTTCTCGTAGATGAGAGAAGCAGGGACTAGAGGGCTTAAAGGAGTAATAAAAGGATCAGGCGTTTTGTGCTTTTGTTGTGCCTGCAAAGGAACTCAAGTTAGTGATATCTACTGTTCTTAAGGTCTATTAATGGGTCCTGGAAATGCTAGCAGGTTGATGTAATTTTTTTAAATTTCATTACCGCAGGTGGTGAGCCCTACCGTGTACGAGCAGCACGCTTCTAGCACAAACAAGCGCCCACCTGAATATATCTTACTGGAGTCTGGATTCACACTTCGTGATGTCATGAATGCATGCAAGGAAACTCCCTTGCCTAAACTGGAAGAAAAACTTCTCGTGGTAGTTGGACCAGCTCTAAAGAAATCTAGCCTGTGTTTCAATTGCCAAGGTTGCTGATTGGTTCATTGGTTTGTACAATACTATAATGACTGTTTTCACATGTGTTTTTTCTTTTTATAGAATTCAGACTGGTTGTATCTAATTGATTGCAGGTCCAATGGTTGAGCCTTGTGATTCAAATGCATTAGTTTTGTGCAAACCATGTTTAGAGATAAAGGAACCAAAACTCCATACCAGTCCTTCCAAAGCAAATGATGCGCTTAAGGGGTATGGCTCGTCTTTCTCCATCTTTTCCCCAATGGCTTCTTCTTTGCAGTTGAACTAAATGAAAAGTAAGATGAACATACAATTATCCTGTTCAGTTAGGTTTTCAGGCTAGATGGAAGGTAAAATGTAAGATTTTATCCCGGAAAATGATTTTCTGATTATGTAACATGGATTCTGAGTGGTCTTATTTCTCTATTATATGGATGTTTGTGTTGAACGCTGTAAGTACTAATACAAATAACTTTATTTTTAGTTTTGCTCGTATATCTAATACACCCCTAATTTGTTGACCTATTTATTTGATTGATTCTAAATCTGTCCTCATTTTCTTACAGATCGTCTAAGCGAGGTGTGGTTCCAAGCACTATTCTTGGTAGGTCAATATCCAGTCCTGGCCGAAGTAGCAGGCGAGAACAACCAACCAGAAAGTGAGTATTGTTGTTATATGGATGGTGCCAACTAAGCCCTGCTTTCTAGCAATTAGAAATATACTCTTCAGTTATGCGGTGGCCTAAATAGATAGAATTCTGCCGGGACTAAGATACATAACTTTCTCTTGGTTTTGCATATATATATATATATATATATGCAAAACCAAGAGAAAGTTATGTATCTTAGTCCCGGCAGAATTCTATCTATTACATCACTATATATATATTACATCACTATATTTAGTGACGTTAGATTATCGGCTATGCTAATCTTTGGGGTCCAACAGGTCACCTGAGCCAGGTGTGGTTCCAGGAACTATTCGGAGTGAGTCAAAATCCAGCTCAATTAAAAGCAACCAAGGGAAACTAACCAGAAAGTGAGTAGTGTTATATATGTGACAACACTTATCCGATGTATTTATGGTCTGGTGCTAGATTCTTGTCTTTCGTTACTGTCTGTCATACTTGCATTAGTTCTCAGTCTATCTTTTGTCATTTTGAAAGGGATCTGCGGTTGCACAAACTTGTTTTTGAGGATGATATACTGCCAGATGGAACCGAAGTGGGTTATTTTGTTGCTGGAAAGGTTAGATCTGCAAGAATTTTTTTTTTCCAGCCTGTCCTTGTAACTGTCTACTCCAACCATTTCGTCATTGTGCAGAAAATGCTTGTAGGCTATAAGAAGGGATTTGGGATACATTGTTCTTGCTGCAACAAAGTGGTAAGCTCTCTTTAACGTCAAAGTATCTCTACTGGCATTAAGTATAGGGCTCTGAATCAGCCTTTAAATCGTATATGGGACCAGGTCAGTCCATCATTGTTTGAGGCCCATGCTGGCTGTGCAAGTCGTCGGAAGCCGTAAGTTCCTTCACCGATTTCCATTTTATGCTGTAGTAGTTACGGGTTGGTACCTGATCTACTGCTTTGTTTTTTCTCCATGGTGGTTTTTTCTCTCACTGTTAATCAAACTAGAGGCACTTTATATAATTATTTGGTGGAAATATGAGAGACTGAAGATTCTGATAATGAAGCTACTTCCACACTCCTTGAAAATCGAAAACCAGAACTATTCTTCCTTTTCTCCCCACATGTACCTTATACACGAAGAGCATAGACTCGTTTATCCATTATACCTTGGGTAGTTTGATAAACTAAATATAGACTAATTAGTAGTGAACGGCGTGGCCTTAAGATCATTGATTGTATGATATGCTGAAAAACTGTTGAAATAACTAGTTCATCTTCTATCAATGTTCAGGTTTCAGCACATTTATACAACCAATGGGGTATCTCTCCATGAACTATCAGTAGCACTATCAATGGACCAGAGGTTTTCTATCCAAGAAAATGATGACCTTTGCAGTATCTGTAAGGATGGGGGTGACCTCTTGTGTTGTGATACCTGCCCAAGATCATATCATATAGGTTTGATTTTTGCTATTTTCCATATTTCTTTGTTGGAATCAATCTATTGCTACTTTGAAGAAATTGGAGGATCAACTTGATTGAGCTTACATTTCTGTTTTGTTTTGATTTTATCTAGTATGTGCTTCTCTATCAAGCCCTCCGAGTGAGAGGTGGTCCTGCAAATACTGTGTGAATATGGTTGAGAGAGAGAAGTTTGTGGATAGTAATCTCAACGCCATTGCAGCTGGGAGAGTTCATGGAGTCGATGCAATTGATCAGATAACCAAAAGATGCATTCGAATTGTCAGCTCCCTTGCAAGTGAGCTCCCAAGTGTATGCGTGTTATGCAGGTTAATATCAAGCTTTTCTATTATTTCAATAGTCCTGGTGTCACATTAATGAATCACCTAATTTTCTGTAACAACCTTGTAATGTTGTAGTAGTTAGGTCTTACTTGGTTAATGTTTCTTTTTTTTTTTTTTCTTTTTCATGTTTCTTATTCATATGGCTTGCTGTCTTTTTCTGTTCTTAAAGGAACTAAAATATGTTTGGTTCAGAAGAGTTGTATTAGCTACTTTTCTACAAATTGACACCATATTCTTCTGCGCTTGACCCCTACTTAATTTTCCCTGTTGTTGCAGAGGTCACAGTTTCAGCAGGATGGGCTTTAATTCTCGCACTGTGATTATCTGTGACCAGGTATCTTGTTGGTCGTTGCTGTATTAGAGCTTGTGCATCTATAATCTGCATTTGGTTTTCACCATTTTTCGGTTTCTATGCTTTCTCTTCAGTGTGAAAAGGAATTCCATGTTGGCTGTTTGAAAGAACATAACATTGCTGATCTCAAGGTGCTCTACCTGGCTCTTTCTTTCTCTCTTTATTTTATCTTGGGCGAAACTCATTATCCTTTGTCTTTCGTCCTTGATTGTCTTAACAGGAGCTACCTGAAGAACAATGGTTCTGTTCCCTTGATTGCAAAAAGATCAATACTTCGTTGGGCAGTCTGATAGTTCATGGAGAAGAGAAGCTTAGTAGCAATCTTCTTCTGAATTTTTTAAAGAAGCAAAACCCTGATGAAGAAAGCTGCCCAGTTGACAACACCACTCCAGACATAAGATGGAGGGTCCTTAGTGGGAAGTTGGCCTCTTCGGAAGATACCAAAATTCTGCTTACAAAGGCAGTTTCTATCCTTCATGTAATTACAGACCACAGTTGAAACTCTTCCGTTCTTTGTGCTGTTTATCCCTTGTATACTTAATGAAGTTTTAACTCTGTTTTTGCCATGTAACCATGGTATGCTTTAGGAGCGGTTTGATCCTATCAGTGAATCTGGAACCAGGGGAGATCTCATACCAGCCATGGTGTACGGGTAAGTGCAAATGCTGTATTAGTCTGCATGCTCATGAAACCCATTAGCTGATTGAATCAATTTGGTTGTTGAACAGAAGGCAAGCAAAGGGCCAAGATTTCAGTGGCATGTACTGCACCATGTTGACTGTGGAGTAAGATTCTTCCTCTTTCCATTCTACTCTATTTTTCTGATGCCTGTTTCATCTTTTAAAATTTGTTTTGGGTTTTCTCGCTTGTGCAGTGAAGTGATTGTTTCAGTGGGAATCTTTAGGATCTTTGGGCCAGAACTTGCAGAACTCCCTCTGGTTGCTACCAGCAAAGATTGTCAAGGGCAGGTAATTAGTTTTGATTTGGAACCTTACGTTTAATTCTCTTCTTTGCGACAAGTGGCTATCACTATAGCATGGTCAAGAACCAACCCCCTCTTACAGTCACTGCCAATTACACATTTATTTATTTCAGAATGGCTTAAGAGTGGAACAATTTGTGTAGCATATCAATTGCAGAAGGAATTCTTGTACCTTATTTTACCTGACATACCATGTATTATGATCTGGTTTATATGCGAGACGAAATGCTTGTGAATGCTCATTTTCTGAGAGTTTATGTTCATTTTTGCTGTAGGGTTACTTTCAATGCCTGTTTGCTTGCATCCAGAGACTACTCGGGTTCCTTAACGTGAAACATCTTGTGCTACCAGCAGCAGATGAAGCGAAATCCATATGGACCGACAAATTTGG